>WFAB01001162.1:0-11743 GCA_018977245.1 Lethenteron camtschaticum | reverse complement strand
GNNTNAGTGTNTGGCNGNNGGGTGTTGGGTGTGAGGGTNGGTGNTGGGTNGTGNGGGTTGCGAGCTGTGCTGGAGGGTCTAGAGGTGGGNGAGAGTACGGGGGGCTGCTGNGGGTNGGGTGNGAGCTNTGTTGGATNGCTGNTGGNTGGGGTTNTGGNNGATGNGGGGTNGTGNTNGGTGTGGAGNGTNGTGTNGATGNGTGTTGNTGTNNGGGTTGGTNTGTGGGNGTTGANTGGTATGGTGAGGGNTGTGNGTGGGGNGGTGGGGTNGANGANTNGGGTGNGCTGNNNTGGGTNTGTGGTGTGTGGTGGCGTGGGGTGCNTGNGAGNGANTGTGTGTTGGGTNGATGANGGGCTNGGAGTGGGCTGNTGNGGTGTAGAGGTNTNGTGNGNGTGGGTGGTGTNGGGTGGTGCGAGGNGGTGGTGTGAGGGTGNGCAGNGCTNTGAGCTNGAGANTGTGGGGTGTGTTGTGTGTNNTGGTGTGTGTAGTAGCAGTGATGGGGTGTTGTGGCNGNGTGGTNGGTTNTGGTGGTGGTTGTGGGCTNTGGTGTGGGTGGTNGCGTGNTTGTACGTGGGGTGTTGAGTGGTACTAAGCTAGATGTGCGGTGTTTGATGGTGGGNGCANGANGGTGAGGTGGGGTNTNTNNTGGTGGGGTGTGTNGGGTGGCNGAGGGTNNTGCGAGTAAGTGGATGGTNGTGCGGGTGGTAGTGAGATNANNTTGGGATGNGAGTGGTGGCNGANTGTTGGTGATGTGAGCGGCTTGCCTGNTNGGTGTGGAGGTGGTGTGGGGTGGTGGCTGTNGGGTAGCTGGCTGGNGTGCTGGGTNTGTACGGGTGGGGGTCACTTGGTGGCTGNGTGGTATGNTGGGTNAGCATATGCGAGTGGCTAGTNGGCTNTGANNTNTGAGGTNNGCNGAGGTAGTTGCNGGTGGAGGTTGTNGNNGTGTTGNTTGTGTNGGGGGTGTTGGGNNTGAGGTNATGGAGTNAATGAGGTGNGANGGTGTGATTGGANTGAGTAGGNNGTTNGANGGGTGNGGGTGACNTGGTNNTGNGTGATCTATTGGGTGTAGNGCGTAGGTGGTTNNTGNNGANTGNGTGGTGNGTGTGTGCNGGGGNNGATCTCAGTGTGGGAGTGAAGGGGTGAGGGGGGGGGGGTGTGTGTGTNGGGTGNGGTGNGATGTGNTTNTGNNTGGANGAGCTNNTNNNTGNTGANTNATGNTGNTNNGGTGGGTGAGGTGNGANGGGTNNTGNTGNNTAGANTGNGTGNGNGTGGATGNNGTNNGGTGACNTGTGGTGNGTGAGNGGGATGGTGTGNNTGNNTGNTNNTAGGTGNNTNNTGTGTNTGTGNGATGTGNTGNNTGACGATGGTGGTGGGTGGANTGGNGGTGGTNTGGTGTNGATGNGCTGGAGAGGACGATTGTTGNGTGANTGATGGTCGGTNTNGATGGGTGACTAATGNTGAAGGGTGATNTAGGCNTGGATGACGATGGGTGAGATGGGTGGNGGTGNTGNAAGACTGGGTGATGGCTGTGACGNGGTGAGGNGAGGTGNGGCTGCTGTGGTGNTGGGGGTGGATGTGTGNGGTGANGTGNGTGTGNTTNTNNTGGGTGGTGATNAGTTGNTGNNTNACATGNTGGGTGATGATGGGTGATGGTGNGGTGGNNAAGGTTNNGATGGCGTNGATGNTGATTGGCTGGGGGTGATGGGTGAGTGATGNNAGTGGATNTGNGGTGGGTGNGATATNTGGTATNAGTGTGTACGNGGCTNNNGTNNTGGGTGNGCGTGNGNNGGTNTNTNNTNTNNTAGGGTGTATGGGTTGGTGNGAGCTNTATNTGGTTGGTNGATGNTNTNTGGTGTNTGGACGGGGCTGNTGNNTGAATGNNTGTGTTTGGGTGNTGAGAGAGGACCTNTGNTGCACGATGNNGCNGNTGATGTATTAGGAGGGGGTGTGGGGTGTACGTGGTGTAGTGNTGATGGGNACTTGTACGAGGGTNGCATNGATGTGNGGGTGNTGNTGAGCTGNNGTTAGTACNTGGTGNNTGNTGACGATGTGGGGGGTGTGAGNGNGTGTGGTGTGGGGGTGGATNTGNGATGANGANGATGTGTNGATGTGNNTGGCTATGGGTGNTTGNGTGNTATTGAGTGGTGTGGGTGATTGNGTGTGNGGGTNGTGNGATTGNGTGNTCCCAAGNTGACGTNTGNGTGNTGAACCCACNTAGTGNNTGGATGNTGGCTNATGGGTGTGNTGNTGNGAGNGGGNGTATNTNGGGTNGGTGGGTGNNGNTGNTGATNAGNTGGTGATGTGNGTGAGNTGNTTGAGTGAGTATNNNTNTGNGGTTGNGGTGGGTGNGTGGGTGATGCTATNNGATNAAGTGGTGTGTGATGATGNTNNNGTNNNTGATNNATTGAGGATGTGATTGACNTGACTGNGGTGGGTNTNNNTGGTGAAGATGGTGNTGAGTGTGGGATGTGANGANTNGATGACGATTGAGTTGACGATGAGTNNTGTGGCTGGGGTGNGATGNGGTGGCTGNTNGTATTAGTGNTGTGTATGTATTAGTGAANTNGGTGACTGTCCNTCCCGCATCGNGAANCTGCNGTNTGCCGTGTGGCNGTGAANTGCCGTACAGCGTCNANGCCCCCNGANGNGATCCCNGAGGTGCCANACNACNTNCACNTANCNCACCGNGCNACGGGGGGCAGATNNACTNCACATGATNCACCAATAGATAACACCATTATAGANNCAGCAGATCATNCAGATAGCACACATAAAGTCCACACACACACNANNACACNTNACCGGTNAGACTAACANCACTCTNNAGCATCACACACAGATACGTACACAATACATCATATAGNTNCACNNAGATCACACAGATACACACATAAATNCACACACACAGNTCACACATATCATATNCACNCACCAGACACAATATCACAATNGATACAGGGTACATAGACCACACACNGAGTNATATCACACACATTACANACAACATATACATCACAGACCACATAGTCATATCATAGACGTACACACAGAACNCACACAANATNCACCAGATNCATACNTAGATNCACACAGACACACACACNCACATNGATCNCACACACNATNCACACACTCACCACACACTGAATNCACNCATGAGTTATATATNCATNCAATACAGATACACACAGGTTTAAGATCACATTTCACACACACACATNCATACACACACACACNGATACACCACAGATACACNANACACAGACACACACACAGATCACACACACNGATAAACACACACACACGATGCACACACAGACACACCACACNGCACACACACAATNNTNCACACACAGATNCACACACACACAGAACACACACACTACACACACACNTATNCACACACACTCACACACANNTAGACTCAACACATGCCACNGATNCCNCACACAACTCACACACATCCACACAGATAGACACACACACCACNCACNGAGTCACNCACACACATACACAGNTNCNCCACACAGATACAGACAGACACACNGNTATCACACACACACACACACACAGATATGCACACAGAGNTACATACATAGTGTAGTGTATAGTGTAGTNGTATNGTGATAGTAGTGTATAGTAGTTAATAAGTGNATANTGTAGTGTGTGTATGTAGTGTATGTCCCCGTACGTGTATAGTATAGTAGTAGTGATAGAGTGNAGTGTGGTAGTGNAGTGTGTGTTAGTTTAGTGTATGAGTGATACGTGTATAGTATGTGTGAGTGTATAGTGGTGATGAGTGTCATGTGTAGTAGTAGTGTATGCGNAGTGATAGTGNAAGNAGTGTAGGTAGTGTATATAGTGTAGNAGATNGNGATAGTGTNGTGTATAGTGNAGTGTATAGTGNGTAGTGTATAGTGTAGTGCAGTAGTGNAGTGTATAGTAGTGATNGTNGTGTATAGTGTAGTGTATAGTGGTGTATAGTGTCATAGTAGTGTATAGTGNGTCAGTGTGTATAGTGTAGTATNTAGTAGTGTATAGTAGTGNATAGTGNAGTGTATAGTAGTGNATAGTGTAGTGTATAGTGTAGTGTATAGTGTAGTGTATAGTGTGTANAGTGTATTGTATAGTAGTGTAGTGTATAGTGTAGTGTATAGTGTACACACAGCNCACAAGTAGACACAGACACACACAGAACACAGTAAGTAACACACAAATACTCAACNCNCACACACANACNGTACAGCACAGTGTACACACAGAGTACNTACATAGTGTAGTGTATAGTGTATAGTAGTGTATAGTGTAGTGTATTAGTGNAGTGTAGTGATAGTAGTGTGTAAGAGTGTAGTGTNTAGTGTAGTGTATAGTGTAGTGTATAGTGTAGTGTAGTGTAGTGTATAGTGTAGTGTATAGTAGTGTATATAGTGTATAGTGGTGTATAGTGAGTGTATAGTGTAGAGTATAGTGTAGTGTATAGTGTAGTATAGTGTATAGTGTAGTGTATAGTGTAGTGTAGTGTATATAGTGTAGTGTATAGTAGTAGTGTATAGTGTAGTGTAGTGTGTAGTGTATAGTGTAGTGTGNAGTGTATAGTGTAGGGTAGTGTATAGTGTAGTGTATAGTGNAGTGTNTAGTGTAGTGTATAGTAGTGTATNGTGTATAGNGTATAGTGTAGTGTATAGTGTAGTGTATAATTAGTGTAGTAGTGTATAGTGTAGTGCATAGTGTAGTGCATAGTGTAGTGTATAGTGTAGTGTATAGTAGTGTAGTGTATAGTGTATNGTAGTGTATAGTGTAGTGTATAGTAGTAGTGTATAGTGTAGTATAGTAGTAGTGTATATAGTAGTGTATAGTGTAGTGTAGTATAGTGTATAGTGTAGTGTATAGTGTAGTGTATAGTAGTGTATAGTGTAGTGTAGTGTAGTGTATAGTGTAGTGTATAGTAGTGTATAGTGTATTGTGTATAGTGTAGTGTATAGTAGTGTATAGTGTAGTGTAGTGTATACCGTATNAGTGTAGTGTAGTGTAGTAGTAGTGTAGTGGTGTATAGTGGTGTNTAGTGTAGTGTATAGTGTGAGTGTAGTAATGTAGTATAGTGTATAGTGTAGTNGTATAATGTATAGTGTATAGTGNAGTGTAGTAGTATAAGGTGTAGTGTATAGTATAGTGTATAGTGTAGTGTNTAGTGNAGTGTATAGTGTAGTAGTGTCATAGTNTAGTGTGGTAGTGTCACAGTGTGTAGTAGTGTATGNATAGTGTATGCTATAGTGTAGTGGTGTAGNGTAGTAGTGTGTGTAGTGTGNAGTATAGTGTAGTGTAGNTACTTTAGTGAGTGGTACGTGGTGAGGTGGACAGTGGGGTCTGTGTGGTGTAGAGTATGGTACANTAGTGTAGTGTATAGTGTAGTGTATAGTGTAGTGTATAGTGTGTATATAGTGTAGTGTATGTGAGTGTATAGTGTCAGTGNATAGTAGNGTAGTGTATAGTGTAGTGAGTGGNGNAGTAGTGTAGTGTAGTGTATAGTAAGTAGTGTAGTGTGTGTATAGTAGTGTATAGTGTAGTGTATAGTAGTGTAGTGTAAGTGTAGTAGTGTATNGTAGNGTCTAGTAGTGTAGTAGTGTGTGTATAGTGTAGTGTATATTTACCCTTGAGTGAGTGTACACTGGTAGTGGACACAGTGGGGTCTGTATGGTGTAGAGGCTCATGCGTACANTAGTGTAGTGTATAGTGTAGTGTATAGTGTATAGTGTAGTGTGTAGTGTAGTGTAGTGTATAGTGTAGTTACCCTTTAGTTGAGTGTACGCGTGTGGTGAGGTGGACAGTGGGGTCTGTGNTGGTGTAGTCATGCCGTACATGTGTAGTGTATAGTGTAGTGTAGTGTATAGTAGNGTAGTGTATAGTTAGTAGTGTATAGTGTATAGTGTAGTGTATAGTGTAGTTACCCTTTAGTTGGTGNTGACGNTGGTGAGGTGGACACCGCTTGGGGTCTGTGNTGGTGTAGAGGNTCATGCCGTACAGTAGTGTAGTGTATAGTGTAGTGTGTAGTGTATAGTGTTAGTGTAGTGTATAGTGAGTTANAGTAGTAGTGTATAGTATAGTGTAGTGTNTTGTGTANAGTGTATGNGTATGTGTAGTGTATATATAGTATAGTGTAGTGTATAGTGTAGTGNAGTGNATAGTGNAGTGATATACCCTTAGTGAGTGGCACGCTGGTGAGGTAGGACACAGCTTGGGGTCTGTGTGGTGTAGAGGCTCATGCCGTACTGATGGATCTCTGGAACGTCTCAACTGGGNAGACGCCTCGCTGGTACAGNATGGAGCTGAGTCCGAGACACACAGACACATAGAGATACACATATAGATATATAGAGATACATAGAGATACAGAGAGATACATAGCGATAANCATAGAGACACACACAGAGACACACAGACATACATAGAGATATACATAGATATACATAGAGAGATACATACAGATATACATAGAGACATACATAGAGACATACACAGAGACACACAGCTATACATAGAGATATACATAGATATACACAGATATACATAGACTACACACACAGAGACACACAGACACACAGACACACATAGACTCAGACACACACAGAGACACACAGATACACACAGATATACATAGACTACACACACAGAGACACACAGACACACACAGATATACATAGACTACACACACAGAGACACACAGACACACACAGACACACATAGACTGACACACACAGAGACACACAGATATACATAGACTACACACACAGAGACACACAGACACACATAGACTGACACACACAGAGACACACAGACACACATAGACNACACACACAGAGACACACAGACACACACAGATATACATAGACNACACACACAGAGACACACAGACACACACAGACACACATAGACNACACACACAGAGACACACAGATATACATAGACTACACACACAGAGACACACAGACACACACAGATATACATAGACNACACACACAGAGACACACAAACATGCTTAGAGATACATAGAGATACATGGAGATAACCATAGCTATACATAGAGACACACACATAACATAGAGACATACATAGAGATACAGAGAGACACACACAGACACACATAGACATGCATAGAGATATACATATCTCTGTGAGTGAATGAGTGAGTGGTGAGTGAGTGAATGAGTGAGTGAATGAGTGAGTGGTGAGTGAATGAGTGGTGAGTGAGTGGTGAGTGAGTGGTGAGTGAATGAGTGGTAAGTGGTGAGTTCGTGGTAAGTGAATGAGTGAGTGGGTGAGTGAGTGAATGAGTGAGTGAATGAGTGAGTGGNTGAGTGAATGNGTGAGTGAGTGAATGAGTGNATGAGTGAGTGAATGAGTGAGTGAATGAGTGAGTGAATGAGTGAGTGAATGAGTGAATGAGTGAGTGAATGATGGNGTGAATGAGTGAATGAGTGAGTAAGTGAATGAGTGAATGAGTGAGTGTGAGTGAGTGAATGAGTGAATGAATGAGTGAATGAATGAGTGGTGAGTTTTACAGAAATATTCGGCAACAATCTCCGAGCTTCCACGCAGCGTGATGCCCTCACGTGTCACCACTCCAGCCATCACTCCTCGCTGTGTCTGTCTGTGTCTGTCTGTGTCTGTCTGTGATGTCTCTGTGTGTCTGTGTCTCTGTCTGTCTGTGTGTGTCTGTGTGTGTCTGTGTGTGTTTGTGTGTGTGTCTCTGTGTGTGTGTGTCTGTGTGTTTGTGTGTGTCTGTGTGTGACTGTGTGTGTGTGTCTCTGTGTGTGTGTCTGTGTGTGTGTGTGTGTGTCTGTCTGTCTGTCTCTGTGTGTGTGTGTCTGTGTGTGTGTCTGTGTGTGTGTCTCTGTGTGTGTGTGTCTGTGTGTGTCTGTGTCTGTGTCTCTCTGTGTGTGTATCTCTGTGTATCTGTATGTATCTATCTCTGACTGTCTGTATGTATCTCTCTATGTCTCTATGTATCTCTGTCTCTCTCTGAGTATCTCTGTGTCTCTCTGTGTCTCTATGTATATATCTCTGTATCTCTATCTCTATGTATCTCTCTCTGTGTGTATATCTCTATCTATGTATCTCTCTATCTCTCTGTATCTATCTCTCTCTATGTATCTCTGTATCTCTCTATCTCTATGTATCTCTCTCTGTGTGTATCTCTGTATCTCTATCTATGTATCTCTCTATCTCTCTGTATCTATCTCTCTCTATGTATCTCTGTATCTCTCTATCNCTATGTATCTCTCTCTGTGTATGTATCTCTCTCTGTATCTCTATCTATGTATCTCTCTATCTCTCTGTATCTCTGTATCTATCTATCTCTATGTATCTCTCTCTCTCTATGTATGTATATCTCTATCTCTCTCTATCTCTGTATGTATCTCTCTCTGTATATCTCTGTATCTCTCTATCTATCTCTGTGTATCTCTGAGTGTATCTCTATCTCTGTGTATCTCTATGTATCTCTATATGTATATCTCTGTGTATCTCTATGTATCTCTATCTCTCTCTATCTGTATATCTCTATCTCTATGTATCTCTATCTCTATCTGTATATCTCTGTGTATCTCTATGTATCTCTATATCTCTGTGTATCTCTATGTATCTCTATCTCTCTCTCTCTATCTGTATATCTCTGTGTATCTCTCTATATCTCTGTATCTATCTCTGTATGTATCTATATCTGTGTATCTCTCTATCTCTGTGTATCTATATCTGTATGTATCTATCTGTGTATCTCTCTATCTCTGTGTATCTATATCTGTATCTATCTCTGTATGTCTCTGTATCTCTCTCTCTGTGTATCTATATATATCTCTGTGTATCTCTGTATATATCTCTGTATCTATCTCTGTATGTATCTATCTGTATATCTCCGAGTGAATCTCCGAGTCGCCGCGTTTCTTTCAAATCCGCTCCCGTTGGATTCAAACCGCGCGGCCGTTGGGAATCGATACGTCGCGAATCGAGAAACGAATCGCGTGGTATCGATTCTAGCGGAATCGAAATCTTTATTTCAGAGACACGAAAGGAATCTGAAAATCTGTGAAGCTCTTTAGTAACCGTCGATTGCACCCTCATCACCCCCCCTACCCATCGATGACGTTGGTTCGACGTTTTAGGTGCAGAAGGGGCGAGAATGAGGGAGGAATCGATTAGCTTTAGGAGTCGAATCGATTCCGCAAACTGTCGATTTCAATTTTGGAGTTGAATCGAAGTCGGGTCACGTGGGCGACGAAAAAAAATGTCGGCGGAATCGATCCGGAAGGAATCGATTGATGGAGGAATCGAACAAAAATTTGAATCGATTCCGTGTAATGGCAACAACGGTAACGTTAGAAGGGAAACAACGAAATAAAAAAATGTAAAACAATAAAATTATAATTCTTGGTTCTTTCGGTAAAGTCACGTCGAAGGGAAATAATAACATAATGAAAATAAAACATAATAAAACGTAATATTTTATAATGTTTTATTTTTATTATTTAAAATTGTATAATGTTTTATTTTTATTATTTATTATTTTGAGATGTTTTATTATTATTATTTAAAATTGTATAATGTTTAATTTTTATTATTTATTATTTTATAATGTTTATTTTCATTATTTATTATTTTATCATGTTTTATTTTTATTATTCATTATTTATCAAAGTATGTGCGAGATGACGTCATCGCGTACGGGAAACGAGTTGAGTGGGTACGTGATGACGTCACCACGCCTCAAAAACAAAACCGACGCTACGCCATTGACCGTGATGACGTCACCACGCAAGGGCCCTCAGGCCTCGACCGTGACGTCACCACGCACGGGGAGGGGCCTTCAGACCTTGACGACGTCACCACGCACGTCGACGTCATCACGCACGTAGCAAAGGCCTTGCCGGTGACGTCACCACGCACGCAGCAAAGGCCTTGTCGGTGACGTCACCACGCACGGAGCAAAAGCCTTGTCGGTGACGTCACCACGCTCGATGACGTCATCACGCACGTAGCAAGGCCTTGTCCGTGACGTCACCACGCACGAGGCGTTCTGCGTAGGCCGTAGTGGTGGTGACGTCACCACGCACGTCTACGTCATCACGCACGGAGCAAAGGCCTTGTGGGTGACGTCACCACGCACGTAGGAAGGCCTTGCCGGTGACGTCACCACGCACTTCTACATCATCACGCACGGAGCGAAGGCCTTGTCGGTGACGTCATCACGCACGATGACGTCATCACGCACGGCGCAAGGCCTTGTCGGTGACGTCACCACGCACGAGGCGTTCTGCGTAGGCCGTAGTGGTGGTGGTGGTGGAATTTGTTAAGATCTTTGACGCTTTTAATAATAAACAATTAACAACAACAACCACAACAACAACAACAACAACAACCACAACAACAACAACAGGAGGAGGTTGAGGTTGACGTAGCGATGGAGGCGAAGTCGTTCACGAGAGAAGTTGACCATTGGATCGAGCAGCTGTACCAGTGCAAACAGCTGGGCGAGGTGCAAGTGCGAGCTCTGTGTGAGAAGGTGAGTCACCCACTTAGTCACCCAGTGAGTCACTCAGTCAGTCACTCAGTGAGTCACTCACTCAGTCACTCACTCACCCACCCAGTGAAACAGCCAGGTAGTGACTCTGTGTGAGAATGAGTCACCCACTCAGTCACCCACTTAGTCACCCACTCACTCAGTCAGTCACTCAGTCACTCACCCAGTCACCCACTCAGTCACCCACTCAGGCAGTCACCCAGTGAGTCACTCAGTCAGCAGTTACTCAGTCAGTCAGTCAGCTCACCAGCTCAGTCAGTCAGCCACTCNGTCNGTCACTCAGTCAGTCACTCACTCACTCNCTCAGTTTCTCACTCACTCAGTCACTCAGGCAGTCAGTGAGTCACTCAGTGAGTCAGTCACACAGTCAGTCAGTCACTCAGTCACTCACNGTCNGTCACTCNGTCACTCAGTCACTCAGTCAGACACTCGCTCACCAAGTCNCTTACTCAGATACTCACTCAGTCACTCACTCACTCACCACACTGTACCAGTGCAAACAGCTGGGTGAGGTGCAAGTGCGAGCTCTGTGAGAAGGTGAGTCACCCACTTAGTCACCCACTTAGTCACTCACTCAGTCACTCAGTCACTCAGTCAGTCACTCAGTGAGTCACTCAGTCAGTCACTCACTCACTCAGNCTCACCAGNCACTGTACCAGTGCACTCAGCTCAGCAAGGTCAACTCAGTCACTGTGTGAGTACGTGAGTCACTCACTCAGTCAGTCACTCAGTCACTCACTCAGTCAGTCAGTCACTCAGTGAGTCAGTCACTCAGAGTCACTCCTCAGTCACTCACTCAGTCACTCACTCACCACACTGTACCAGTGCAAACAGCTGGGTGAGGTGCAAGTGCGAGCTCTGTGTNAGAAGGTGAGTCACCCACTTAGTCACCCACTTAGTCACTCAGNCACTCAGTCACTCACTCACTCAGTCACTCACTCAGTCACTCAATCAGTCAGTCACTCAGTCACTCACTCAGTCAGTCACTCAGTCAGTCACTCAGTCACCCACTTAGTCACCACTTAGTCACCCACTCAGTCAGTCACTCTCACTCACCCAGTCACTCACTCAGTCACTCACTCAGTCACTCAGTCACCAGTCATCACTCAGTCACTCAGGCAGTCACCCAGTGCATCAGTCACTCAGTCACTCAGTCACTCACCCAGTCACTCA